>OZ026629.1:22538549-22568549 GCA_964020975.1 Hermodice carunculata | reverse complement strand
AATCATCTGAACAAATATATTTGTTCATGTGATCAGATAAGAGTATATTTGTTCCTCTAATTAAATCGATTTGGTTAGAAAAACAAACCGATTTAATCAGAAAATCAAATCAGTTTATTCAGAGGAGCAGATAGACTGTACTAAGTCTGTGGCTGTATTGATTACATAAAGTAGATTCCAGCATAATATAACCGTCATCTCGTCTTACGACAAAGATGGTTTGCAGTTCGGCTGGAGACAAAAACTAATGAACATTTTGCTTACCTAATCGACAGGCACTGCGACGAAAGCTCTATAAATTTTCAATATTAAAATTATTTACATTCCATGGACGCCGTCTCGAATGCATTACACGATGATGAGATGGAATGCGTCCTTTAATATCTACACTTTCCTGAGAAAAGTGGCACAATTCCTGAATAATCACGCCATAAAAGGTATTCTCTGTTGTGGAGCACTTCAAACAGAATCCTGTGAGGCTTGTGTGAGCGGCCGGCTAATTCATATGTCGTGAATGTAAATAATAGATTTTCAGTGGGTAAATCCACTTCGAGCCACATTATTCGTAGAAACAAATGAGACTCGGCTTGACGGCCTTGGCACCATATTCTACGAATGATGTGGTCCTTAAATATTAACCTATACTTAAACTGTGGCGCGTGGCGTTACGGTTGCTGATAAATCTAACATGGCAGAGTTGTGAATCTGACTCTCGCCAGAGCAACCGGTGACAAAGCAAGCTTAATTTTAAAAGTGCCATAAAACAAAAGTGGTCTTCTAATAGACCCTACCTCAGAAAAACACTTTTGTTTTATGGCACTTTTTGTTCATTCGTTTTTTTGCGTCTATAAAATTTTGTCCCCCTTGAAATATTTCGGTATAAAAATACAAAATGTGTCGTCAACAATAAAAACAATGTTATTAAAATCTGTACTGAAATTACACTCCGTCTCAGCAGCAAGAACGTCGCTTGCATTTATTTCCTCCGAGTATAATGTTAGCAAGAACATACTTATGGCTAAAAACATCAGTTGTGTTTCTAACTTAGTGGAAAGGAAATTTCATAACCTGTCAGTGGAAAGATAAAACCCGGGCAGCAATCATCCACGAAATCTGCGAAGTACGGGACGACCACTATACGTCATGCCTTTCTTCTTCCTCATCCCTCCTTTTGACTGGCGTTTAATCACGCTTTCATAATGCGGCATCCATTGATACTTATGTATATTTTACCAATCTTTGAATTCAATATGTTAATTTTGTAATACATATAATGTTGTGTAATGTGAATTCTGAGTGCCAACATCAGCCCCGATATGCAAAATGACAAATAATCGTTAATCATACAAGCATTTACCATTTAACATCACATTGTTTCATAAATGCAATACAAATTATAATTATAGTAAATGCGAAAAATTAATCTGAATAGATGTTCGATTCATTGCTCATCTTCAGCGTATGATAGATATGAAACTAGGTCTCTTGATGTCAGGAACTTAAACTGCTTGAGAGACTTCAAGTATCGTGTTGCTGTAAACATTTGTCGATCAGTAAAACATGATAATCCATACTATGTCGATAAAAGATTTTCTGTTGTCATCTATTCCCGACCAAGAACGGGCTGCAACCAACTCAATGCACACCTATTTTATGTTGGTTTGTCAAACTTCTCTAAATGAATTTGTAGACAATATGTTGAGGTTGATGGCAATATGTTTTTTTAATTTGTCCCTACTATTTAGTTTAAAGCAATCAGTTGTACACAGTTATAAATTCTTGTGTTCGTTTCAGTTTGGAAACGGTCTTATTTGGAGCTCCAAACAGCACTTTTGAAATACAACGATGTATTAGGCATTTCAATATTTTATCATAAAATTTAAGCATCTCCTGCCAAGTATTATTCAATGATCAACACATTCGATAAATTAATACCCTCACGAATCTTCGTATCTAATACATATATTTTTTGTCCAGTTTACTGTCGCGCTTGTGGACCTTGTGGAAACTCCCTTTTACGCTTAACCCTGATGCCATCATTCTCTTTTATCAAAATTCCCTTTGCTTTAACTAGATTTTTATATTTCGATCATAGGGAGCATAGCATCAGCACTTGTGATAATCCGCTTGTCTTATATCACTTTTTTTTTCTCAAAAAGAGGGGTCTATATAGGACTTTGCGCCCTTCTCCCCAGTTGTATTTCATACGTTTAAACCATACGAACCCTTGCGCCCATCACACATTTCACACAATTTCACACACAGAATTCCTGGATAACTTACGCGTGGTTACTTGGTACGTCAGAAAAGGTACAATATCTCCATTTTATTGTATTTATAATTGTCTCGATGTTATGAGTCCAATCTCTGCTGATATTGATTTTAAAAGAGGTGAGCCCGAGTGATTTCTCTACTGCTGGTCTGGAGCCATCCGGTGTTAATTTAGCACAAAGTCTGGCCATCTCATTCTTGCAATCCAACATGTGATGCAGGGAGAGTTGGTTTTTTTTTTTTTTTTTTTTTTTTTTTTTCATTTGCATTTGTAGCATGAACTGGTGAGGTATGTGATATCAAAGACAGGAAAGCACCATGGTTCTTCTGGCTAATTGTGGTCTCCGAACAAAACAATTGGCTTTTGCGCCGTGCACATGAAGCTCTTTCAACATGCTTGTTTGTGTTAACAAATCCCGTAGTAACTGTGAAAAACGATTTGCAGTAAGACTGATATTTTACACACATATATATATATATATATATATATATATATATATATATATATATATATATATATATATATATATATATATATACATACATACATACATATATTATTTCTAGAGGAGGAAGCTATGTTCCCAAAATGTGCCATTACCATATTGACCTCATGCAGTGTTGAATTTCCTAATACACAAACCAAAATTCTCAGAATTGGCTTTGATTTAATCAGCCTCCCTATTGGTACACAAATCGCTCAACTCTTTTGATGGATCCCCTGCCTATACACATCGATTTACATATTTCATTCTGACCGTGTGGTAGCCATTTACACTTATTTCTGTTTGTATTGAACGGGGCATTATACTCGGTTCTTAAAAGTAGGATATATGTGAAGTAACTAATTAGAGCCATTCTAGTCAATGATATTAAACTAAATCATCAGCGCAAGCCTGAGTACCATAAAATGCAATTCCTATGTGACACACAAATCCGGAAACTTTCAATGTTGTGATGAAGCTGTCAGTATAAATGCCACATAATATAGGCCAGAGAACCGCATATTGTCCAACTACATTGTGTACATCCTGGAGGCAAAATACCTGCTGTTACATCATTTTTATAATTGAGATTTACCTGGTGAATGGTCTGCTGCATGTCCTCACAAACATTAAAAAATAGGGCTCATCAAGATTGCTAGTAGAGGCGCCACCACAACATGTCGCTTGAAATGTGAACCAGTGCAAGTGGAACATGGTAGGACGGGGGTACTTGGCTGTTGGGTGGGGTACAGTGAAACGTGTATTATGGCATCTACAGGCAGTTCTCTGTATACATGAGAATCGCTGAAGTTGCTTTCGGACTTGACTGAACACGAAACTATTACGTAGTCAATTGGTTTAAAATCATGGCTCAATGTGCAAAAGTCTGGCATGTGCATGGTGGACACTGAACTCAGTGGGGCCAAAATAACATAGACTGCGTGTTGCGATGTATGTAAGGCATATATTGCTTGGTTATAAAATGGCCCAGGATTACACAGAAAGCAGAGAGTTCATTGCATTATAATCATATCCCCCGCAAAGGTCGCATAGCGTTGATATCGTCCTTTTGTGGTTAGGATGAAAAAAAAAGGAAAAAATGAGATGCATCCTGCAACGCACGTTTATTATCCATCAAGCAGGAGTAAAAAACAGATATGCCAATATCCAAAAATCGATTTCATGGACAACCAGTGAAGCACTTCAAGGAAAGAAAATAAATAACATTTGCACGTAACCATGTATGCACGCACATGCTTACGTGTGCGTGTATGAACGTATGTTTGTACGTATGTATGTATGTATTGTATGTTTTTATTTAGATTGTTGGATAAACACGTATTGTGCTAATAAATACATCAACAAATAAATTGTTATTATTCTTACTTGCAGAATATCGAAGTTTTGTACAAACTATTGGATGACAAATTCGAGCTTAATGGGATGGAAATACTCAAATTCATTTGTGCCATAGAGACTCTTCACACGGGAAGGTGATTTCTCCAAGTTCGACTGGTTGCCGAATTGCCTGGTATGACCTAAGTACAACAGTCTCTGGTATCATGGAAGAAGTTTAAGAAAAATGAACAGAAAACATAACTAAATATCAGCAATTGCAAGCGACCTGAAAATATCTATATGGCAATATGTGATTTTTTTCCAATTATAATATTGATAGTTTAAATTTCTCTCATGCAATAAACACCAAACCTTTGGATTGTGGATGAGATACTCAGTACGAGAGCCCATGAAACAAAGTTGGAGTCGCTCCGCTGTGTGTACTTTTAATTATACCAGGGACGTGTTATAGACACGTCCCTGATTATACATAGGTAGTCACAATACCAGCCTCTGTATTACAATTTTTTGCGATATCATGCAGGTGTCTAATAATCTTTTTCTCGACGTAATACGCCAATCGGATTTTCTATTCAAGGGATATGTCTGGATTTTTCTGTGTGGTCATAATATATTACTATGCACCGTATTAGTGACACACATCACAACTTGTTGGTTCAAGTCAACCGGTTCGCGACTGGTCAAGGATTATAGCTACACCAAATGTATTTTTGAGGGAATATATAGTATTTAACAAAGCTCACAGGTCGACAACAGTGCGAATATTTGGCTCTGAAGCTAATCGGAAACCTACGGACTAGCGATAATATTTATCAAGTACCCCGGCCTATTTTGGTTATCTTTCAATTTACGTATCAGCTTTTTGCTAAGAACAGCTCTAACTGAAAAAAAAAGACAAAAACAAAAACAAACCAAGAAGTGTACTGGAAATTATCTACCCCCATTTGTCTGTTTTAAGGGGAGAATAACAGAGGCTTGACTAAATCGCACGAGGGGCAACTTTATCAAAGCCAGCTATCAAATTATCAATTGACCGGTGATACAAAACTGTCACACTATCCGAACAGTTTCGCAGGCAAACCCGCTGACAGCGGTAAATGTTCTGTGCTCAGGCATTTGTTTTTATGTTGCGATTCCATTGAACACTTTTAATGACGACAGATATGTGAAGACCGAAAGGTAAAACATATACAGCTAAGCAAAAGAATTATCGGTGCGATAGGTAAAACTGTTGATCCTGACGTCGCCGGGAAGAGTGAGGCTAATAGCGCTGCTGGAATGTCTGGCAAGATTCTTGTGGTCTGTGAAACGCTCAACCTGGAAACACATTTGTTACAGTCAGTCTCAATACACATGTATCCTATTTTTAAGCGAATCATGATATAAATATATCATATTTGTTGTTGTTAGTGATATAAAAATATAATTAGATATATATATATATATATATATATATATATATATATATATATATATATATATATATATATATATATATATATATACATATAATATTCTGGAACGCCGTTTCTCCTTTTATCTCCTTTTATTCAATATTTGAACATATCAATATTCAATGATATGATTAATTCTATTTAATGTTATCATTGAATATTTGATCATAACATTAGTTTGTAAGTTAAAGCAATGTTAAATAAACTAGTCACTGTTGTAGCTGTGGTAATATGATTTTTGTGAGGCATTTCATTATGCATGTAGATTTACTGTCTGAAATTTGGTGTTTCTATGTGCAGTAGTTTTCAAGTTACTAAGTTGCAAATTACAATGTAAAGCAATGGGAAAACACAATCCTAGCCCTCCACTGACTGCAGTGCCCTTTTTTAGGCAGTTCTTGAACCGTCTGTTCCTGCCCTTGCCTATAAACTGACCAATGCATCGCCATCATTGTAAAATGGCGGCAGCAACTGCGACCAGCTCGTCTCTCGGTGTTTTAGAGGTCATCAGACAAACAATACGTTCGATTTTATCTCCCTACGAGAGGGTAACATTACAAATGACTGTACAACATAAGTTGTATAGAATACGCAGCCAGCTGGATTCAGATATAAATAACAATTTCGGGTCTCGCTTGAAATTTTCTGCTCCACGAGCTGCCATTTTCGTATAGTTGACGCGCACGTGGCGAAAGTCGGAATTCATGTGCAGAAAGTTGCCCGGAAGTAATTCAACAGAATTAGTCTTATCATTAATTCACCGAGGTCACTTCTGGTTTATTTGATCATAACATTAAATATTTAGAGTAACCGGCTTCACTAATGATTTAGTGTTATGATTAATTCAGACCAAAAAGGGCGCGTACACTTTTCTAGTTCCAGAAGTAATTAATGATAGGTTTAAACAGCTATGATCATAACACCGAATGGATTTCAATATAAGATCAAATAACGTCTTTTTAATCATAAAAATAACTCGATTTTATGTTATCATTAAATAGAACTTTACTTATGTCTAAATAATTTCCCGTTTAGACTTATCATGAAATTGTTTTGATGATATCATAAAGTGCAATTGATGATCACACTAAGTGTATTTATATCACCATAACAAAAAAATGCATTTAATGATAACATGAATTCGATTTAATGTTATCATCAAATATTTAATATGTTCAAACACTAAATAAAAGGAGAATCGGCGTTCCATAATATATAATTACATTTTCTATTGTAACATGATAAAAAAAATTTTATTGGTCAGCGACTAATCACAAGCCTCCTTACACTTCACTCAGTTCTGTTGTAATTATGATATCTGTTTAAAATTGGACATGAAAGTGTTACATATTTTGTATCAGTGAAGGGAACTGTACATTTTTGTACAATCTAAACAACTCACTTGTTAAACCAGAGACACGATATATTAGTGGTGGAATTGAGTCTGTACACTAAAATATATATAATTGTTAAACCAGACACTCGATTTACTGGTGTGAAAATTGCATATTGTTAAAGTAATTTACTTGTTAAACCGGATACCTTTACACAGACGATGATGTGTATTAGAAAGTGTAGAAAGAAAATAACGTGAATCATTAGAGGAACCCGTTAATGGCTAGATGACCGTATGTCCAATCGTGGACGCCAATAATGTTAGTGGGGGTATAAAGTTTTTGCTGTGTGCAGGGAAAGATAATGTAAACTTCCTTTTGTGCTCCAATCAAGCACCTTAGTCAACACACACGTGACGAGCTGTCACATTTTAGGCTCCATATGCACTAGCAATTTAACCTCGCCGACATTGGTACATGCTGAATGGTGTAAACGTTTCAAGAGAAACAAACAGTGTAACGTTTTCAGGAGACTTTACCACACGTCTCATGCTAGCGGGTGCTTACCCCATCGTCTTAGCGTAAATGGCGTGCATACTAGTTTAGTTGCTTTCACACGTTGGTGGAGGAAATAACTCATAATGGATATGCAATTGGTAGTTCATTGACTTGAAGCTTATGCTCTTGACCTGGAGCGTGCCATTATCAATGGTTTTGCATACAAATCACAGCATAAAAAGTTTCTAGTAACGAGAAATTTACATAAAAAGGTTACGACAGACCGCAATTTGCACCCGGGTGCTTTTGGACGATTTGAGCGCGAAAGGGTTAAATCAGTAGTGAAATAATCAGGGCGAACAGCTTCCCTCACAAGTTCGTTGAAAAAAAAAAGCTGTTGATTCAATCTACGATTAGCAGAAAAAGTCGATGAAATTCCCCTGTGTGTCGATGAATTTAGGATGCCCACCTCGAATATCATGAGCAGAGAAGCTTGCCATTTAAATGTTTTATGACAATTATTCAACTGTGATATGCGTGTATTGGTGCTCATTGCTCAAATATGTTGTATTTTTTATCTGGTTATTTATGGAGCTTGTACTGAATAATCTTACTTTAAATACGCTGTATGCATATTAATTTCCCGCCACAAAGCATGGGTTTGACGCCTGCGGGGGACGTGCGGGTCCCATCACTGTCAGAGACAGGGCTATATGCTCATTTCACACAAAACGAGCTTTTTTTTTTTCTTTTCTTTTCTTTTGAGAAATTTAATTTCACAATGCCAAACTGATATTCATCTAGTACTTCCTGAGCAATATATCAGAAAGAATTTCCATCAGGTTTTAATAAGTATTCTTTATTTTCAAAATTTTAGTAATATCCCGCTTGTCCCCACAGGTACCGACCCGTATCTTTGCATATCTCACCAAGCGAGACTAGTCAATCAGGTATGCAGTTGTGGCAGGAAATTAATATGCATGTCTCGTATTGCATTGCCTTGATCTATATCTTGAAATTGTACGTGTGATGTATTTTGACAATAATTGTTATAGACCAATTTAGTGACTGAATTCCAAGCTCACTTGGTTTTTGGAAAATAAAAGATTAAGCATTGTTAAAGCTGTTTGTTATCATGTCCTTTTTTATTTTACTGCATTATACATTTTTATGAGACTTTGTACACTTGGAATGGATGGAAATTGCACACTGCCTGGTAGCAGATAAAAAGTAAATCTCTGAGAAATTGTTGATGTTACACAAGTGGACTGTGATATTATTGACCATAGTTTACAACAAAGCATATGATGAATGGCTGATGTAGATTGTATTACTTTCGTATGATATATATCTCTGCATCAGGGAACAATGGTGTTGCTCAATGTAATCTATCTATCTATCTATCTATCTATCTATCTATCTATCTATCTATCTATCTATCTATCTATCTATCTATCTATCTATCTATCTATCTATCTATCTATCTATCTATCTATCTATCTATCTATCTATCTATCTATCTATCTATCTATCTATCTATCTATCTATCTATCTATCTATCTAGCTGTCTGTCTGTCTGTCTGGCTGGCTGTCTGTCTGTCTGTCTGTCGGTCGGTCGGTCGGTCTGTCTGTCTGCCTGTCTATCTATCTACTTTGTCTGTCCGTCCGCCCGTCCGTCCATCATCCATCCATCGATCCATTCATCCATATGCCTGTCTGTCTGTCGATCCATCCATTCACCTATCATTCACCAACACACACACACATCAATCCAGCTAATTTCTATTATGTTTCATTTTTTATTTGTAAGAACCTGTTGGGAATTGTGTAATAATAATAATAATAATAATGATAATAATAATAATAATAATAACAACAACAACAACAACAACAACAATAATAATAATAATAATAATAATAATAATAATAATAATAACATTTTATTCGGAAAACTACCCCTTTACAGCGGGGGCATCAATGGAACGGGGTTTATTCCATGATGCGTCCAAGTAAATTACAAGAAGCCGTCTATATTACAAAGTAAGGATTTGTGTGTGGTAGAGTAACTTCCAGCCTGAGATGGACAATGTGGCCTTGTAGTTGGTGAAATAAATGCTACGATTACTTTCTGTTTCCATGATTTACCATGATCGTAACAAAAAAGGCCTGTTTAAGTTTTTGCAAGGACGATACGATAAGGCATGATGCTTGTATGTCCACATCATACAATGAAATGCAATGAAATGCAATGAAAAGTCGGTATTCTTAAAATCCATTTGTTCATTGAAATGGTACAGGGATGTCCATTTGCAGGCAGAGGGTTTCCGCCAAATTTAGAACCGTTCATTATGGAAAGGCAGTGCGTTTACACTTAACTGCCAAACTAAAACGAATCCATAATACAACTTGACTATATTATGGAAATAGATGGATGTTTGCCTATAAGTCTCACTCCGAGGACTATGGCTTTGTACCTTGTCCTCGTCTCCACCCTTTCATCCGTCCTTCCGCCAAAGCATGTCCGCGTCATATTTCCTTAAGCAAAGCACTGCATCTACCACATTTGGTATGTGCACACTTCAAAGGACTGGGATGTCATGCACCAAAATTAGTCACTGTGACGTTGTCCTTTGACCTGAGATCACGTTATAGAAAATATGTGGACCATATTTCCTGTACTAATACTCTGAGACACCAAACTTGGCGTGTGGATACTTCTCATGCCAAGATTAGGTCACAGCGAGCTTGACCCTGGAGTCCGTATTAGGAAATGCTCGTGTGGATCATATTTCCCATTTCTTAATCATAATAAAACTTAGAGATACCAAACTTGGTGTTAGGATACTTCTTGGAACAGGGGTGTGTCGCGTACCAAAACTAGATCTTTGTGACCTTGATCTTTGACCTCCCCCCCCCCCCCCCCGCCACTTTGGCTTAACTTTTCAGACCTCAGATTACCTTGTTTCCAGTCCTTCCACGCAGCCTTGCTATCTGTTGTTCGGTGAAGGACGATGTATTACTGTGCAATTTACAGACTCTATATGTTTGATCCAAATCAAAATGAGGTGATCCTGTGTTAATAATTCCTGTTGTTTTTTGTTTGTGTGAACTTTTGGACTTGATTGACTACACCAATATTTACAATGGTAATCTGTCACATACATACATACAAACAACAACAAGAACAAGAACATTGAAAAAGAAATACAATGGGATACACATTACACATACACAAATGCAACAAACAATTATATATTATGAAGCAATTAAGCGAGTAGAAAAAAAAATAGATAAAGGCAATTTGATGTCATAGAGGTCCGTTGATGTCTGTACATTCTTTTAGGTAAAAAGCAAATTTTGAAATCAATTTTGTATCGTTTAAACTCATTATGAATCTAAATAAGTTTTCATCGTCAAAGCTATCTAAGTTAAAAATCTGTTTTATTTCGCTCAAAAATTTGTTTCTGGGAGTTGTAAATTTTGAACATTTAAAGACAAAGTGTTTTTCATTTTCGATTTCTTTGCAAATATCACAAACTCTGAGATCAACAGGAATTTTGTTTGGTCTTTTGTGGCGTCCAGTTTCAATACTTAAATCATGTGCACTTATGCGAAGGAGTGTAATATATTTGCGTATATCGAAATCTTTTATCTGGTGAAGGTATAATTCTAAATTGAAATCCGTTTTAAAAAGAGTATACGTTCGCAACTTTTTTATCTTGATCACCTTGAGAATTTAAATCTTGCCCCCACAGAATACAGAATTTATTTTGATTGCTGACTTGAATGATTTTGAAGGGTATATGCCTGAACTGTTTCCTTGATTATGCCAAATTTCTTCAAGATTTAAACCTAGAAATGTATTTTTCGTAGTACTGACCCATTGAGAAGATAGATTAGTAGGGAAGTCTAGATTACACAAATAACAGTCGTACAATAAGCTGTCGGGTGACATATTTGTTATTCGGAAGAAGTTTTTACACACTAGGTTGATAATTTTTAAAGAAAGGGGTGTTTTGCTGATCTTGAGTGTGTAGCTGTATCTGATATGGCCCGCTACATCGACTGTTACGTTGACGAGTCTTGAAAAGTGAATGAATAAATTAAATTGAAAAAAAAAATCCTTTGCATTTTGTTATATTTATTTTACATATTCGGATATCTCACAAAATTTGAAGGGAACTGATTGTGTAATTACAACGAGATTTCACTGCAATGATATACTTTA
Organism: Hermodice carunculata; assembly: GCA_964020975.1. Taxonomy (NCBI): domain Eukaryota; kingdom Metazoa; phylum Annelida; class Polychaeta; order Eunicida; family Amphinomidae; genus Hermodice; species Hermodice carunculata. The sequence continues at coordinate 22,556,920 of OZ026629.1, read as the reverse complement.
TTTGTTTCACAATAATGTAAAAAGGTTTCACTTTACCTTGCTGCAACAATATTGCCTTCACAATGAATATTGGCATTCGGCATTGAAAGTGGGAGCCGTAGTATATTGTGCTGCCATCTAGGAGACTTCAACAGAAGCACTATCGCGCCTACAACATTTTGACGAATTAAAATACCGGTAGTTTCTGAGCCCGTGGTGTATCAATATGGCAGCGCCCATAGTGCAGTACGTGGTTGTAAGGAGTGACTTGTTACATGTTCTCAAGTGGCCGACGGGGGCTGTTATTGCCCAAGCTTGTCATGCCTGTTCGGCCGTCATGCACATTTATCACCATGATGCCAACACGAAGGCATACACGGCTGATCTTGACAGAATGCACAAAATCGTCTTGCAGGTAGGCAGTGCATGCAGTCTGAATGCACGTCTCTGAGGTAGGCTGCCGTCCAGTCGGCAAAAGTCCCCACGCTGGTGGTGGTTGTAGAATATACAGGGTGTTTCTTGTCGTCTAATTTGTTACATGTTGATTTATCATACAAAAAAAAAAAAGGAAACAAAACAAACAAAAACAGATAGCAGTCTAGCGCAAGATTAAAATTAAAGTTTGGTGCGGAGAGTTTGTTGGCTAGTTTCAGGCGCCACCTGTGGAGTTCAGTATGAATTAAATGGTGGCGAAGGCTGGACGTTTCAGCAGCGGCTTTGATTAGGTATCATTCAATGGTAACATTGTGTCAGGGTAAAATATGCCTAAATAAAATACAAACGACGTGTGAAATGATTAAAATGTAAACGATCTGACATAGTGTAAAATATACTGATGATAACATTGAATGCCGTGTCAACAATATCATAATAAGTACAAAAAGTCGACAAAATTTGGTGCAAAAAAAGGTGCAATATTCTTTCAGTACATACATGCAAGCCATGGTCACCGAACCTCTGGGATCATAACCAGCGTAACTCAGAGACGCGCGTGTGCTTAATTTATTTTTTCTATCGCTGACAATGGGCTATTTTGCAGATATATAGCCATGTTTCTGATACAAAATATCACATTTTCCACTTTCAGGAGACAGAATTTCTGCCATCACTCGCACTGTTATAACATGAAAAATTATATGCCCCGTACAAAGGAAACAGTAAACTGTGCGCTTCCTTCAGTTCTTTTTACGTTGTTCGCAAGTAGATCACACAGACGTGTGTAACCGTGTCATTGTCACCCAGTAGAAAATGGTTGCGTATGGTTTTCACTGAACGGACCCACTAAAGTGATAGCTAACTGATTCTACTAGGATGCAGCTATGCCACCTTGAATCAATGTAAACTGGTATGCGAAAAGCAAGCAAGGGCACGTGGCGTAATTAGAATTCATTTTCAAGTTTCTTTAAAGTATTATTAATATCATCCTAACACCAGGAAGAAAAGAATGCGTATATATAACACTGAACATTGTCATGCCTGGACAACTATCATGCTGACAACTTTATTTTCAAATTGTAACTCTTCTGTGTATTTGTTGTCGATAAAATGGAATCCCCTGTAAAGAAATCCAAAAGTTAATAAAGTTAATGAGGGAGGCATAAAGAAGATTACTTCAAAATAGTCCAGCAAAAGTAAAATTTGTAGGCCGCTAGGGCTATTGCTAATAGCAATAATGAATTGGGCCCAACAGCCCTCACCCAGGCACAGATAAAGGAATATAAAGCAAATATCGTTCAGATGCAGCTAGCTGAACTTCAATTTGACATAAATATAAGCTTCTTTAGATTATTGCCAGACTTGATCCGAGGTTGATAACAGATATATTGATGGAGTGTAATTTGTATGGATATATGTAAATTGGCAGGGCATCAAATTCAGAAGGCTTGGGAGCTTATATTTACACAAACTATTACAGAGGAACAGTTCTTAGTTTGTATAGGCCTGAGTGAACTGGTAATTGTAATACAACTTTACTGGTGCATTTAATTATCATGATTGTTTTAGTGCTAATCACAAGAAAAGATGTGCTCATGGGAATGATTATAATGATTCACATTCAAATGCTTTGAAAACGTAAAAAAAAAGACTTTCACTCATGTACCAGGATGTCCTAATTTCCATGAAAAGGTGGTCCAGTTCAACAACTTTCCTCAGTACACTCTTGCCACACTGTTCCCCCAAAAAGCACCGCGAAAAGCTGTTGGGTCACACTACAATTAAACACTTAGAGAGGGGATATTTTTTTGCAAAACCCAGGGACAGAGAAAGTTCGTGATTGATGTAGAAAGGTCAAAGAATGTAATTATATATTTTCTGTTCCAGGCCACGAGTGAAGAAGCACTCAAGCAGTTGTCTGCTACATTAGATGCAGATAACATAGACCACAAACTATGGACAGAACAGCCAGAGAACATTGCCACTTGTTTGGCAACCAAACCATATTGCAAGGACATCATACAAAAGTATTTCAAAACGTTTAAGCTATTTAAGTAGCTAATTAAGCTGGTAATTGCATGGCAAGAGCATGTTGCGGTTTAAATGGTACGGATCAGTAAACTATGCGCTCGGGGTGATTTGTCATTGTGCAGATGTGGAGACATGAGTACTTTTCAGACAGACAGGCAGGGATACAAAATCTTTATTGCGCGCAACTTTCATATGATGGACATCTCAAGGTTTGGATCTTCAGAGTGGTGATGTGTGAGCTTGAGAGGATCCTGATAAAAGTGTGTGGCAAGAGCGAATATCGTATAATGTACACTTCTTGGTATTTGGTGTATTCTATTCCCCCGGAAAACGGTCGAGAACGCCCTAGTATATCGAAGTTGTCGTTATGATGATGATGAAATGTGCATTGCGCTACCATCAAAACTTTAAAGGGAGGACGTTGCCTGCTAAACACACTGGCCTCGAGCAGTGGCGATAATAGGACGCTTGGTCTGATAGAAGGCAATGGAGGACACGCTTGAGATTGGTAGTATATACTGCTGGTCAACATGTTTGCACTGTGATGTGTGTGCACATAGAAAGTGGCGGGTTAGGCTATTGACGTCAGTATCATCATGAGTTGGCTGTGGTTAATCCCAATAACAGAAACCGTGACTATGACACACCTATGGTCGCGAATTCTCGCTGAACTTCTTTTCGAAAAGAACGCCGACATCCACTTCATTGTGTTGCAAGGGTTAAAATCCCAAAGTTAGTTTTATAGAAAAAATGCCTACATGTACCGCGTGTCTTGCATAATCTCTGATTCAGCCGCATGACAAAGGCACATTTGTTCCAATAGCCTGAGTGAGACGGCCATTCTGGATTGCCGTGTGTATTTTCATATCTTTTGATTTATTGGCAATAAATGTCAGCTGATTGTAATGCATATATTTATTGCCCTTTTGTAATTGCATAAATCCATTTAAACCAAAAGGACATTAACGTCACTCTAAGTTAGTCAGCTCGTGGTTTATTCTGGTGTTTGGCAAATTTGTCTCCGCGACTTTAAGGTATATACATTCAGTCCTTCAAGGTATACAAAAGTGTTATTTTGCCAACAACGCGATATGGTATATTGATTGCTTTGAACACAGTTCCTGCTTTCCGCTTGCTAGTCATTAACTCTGTCCACTTGCAACGAAAAGCGTCCTGTTCATTTACATTTTGACCATTCCAGATTCAAATCCCACACACAGAGCAGGCCATTCGGTGCCGGCGTGCACAGTTTTGACTCAGTGGGCCCAGAGCTTGTCCGGGACGACAGCTTCCCAGACACTGTAAAAACCCGAGAAAAGCTTTCGAGCTGGTCTTAAACCTACCACTGAAAGAGTTAATTTGTATTTTGTTATATCCGTCAGGATATTAAATATATTATGTTTTGTCATGCAAAGCTGCAAGTGTTGCAGATGCCGAACGTTGTACAAACACTCGGGTCAAGTGTGGCGTCATGCAGTCTCTTAAATGTTTTAACATCTAAGGGGCTCATGTCTGTAGCTCATTTAAAAGCGACGTCTCCTCGCTGATTTTACTGATGACAGAAATACCAATACAGAAGCAAAACCGTAACGACAGATGAGACATCACAGTGATTTTTTGATAACTGCCACCAGCCCAAGTTCATAGAGTGAAAAGCGTTAATGGAGCTATGCAAAAAGTGAATATTTGTAGAATGGACATGACCCAAATATTTGAAATTTGACTGTAATTTCCATTTTGTCATGTAATTGTTTAATAAACATTCAGCTTTGTGACAAGCATGTCAAATGTCAGACCCAATTAAAATGTGGAAATAAATGTTTATAGGCTCATTTTTTTATACTCTTTGTTTGTTTGGTTTTTTTTTTTTTTTTTTTTTTTTTTTTTTTTTTTTCTTGTTTGTTTTTTTTTTTTTTTGGGGGGGGGGAGGGTGTTTTTTTTCACACAGAGTTCTCTCCAAAAACTGGTCATGGATTTTTTTCCTCAATGTTTGTTTTGCAATAATCAAAAGTCAAATTTGAGGTTTCCGTATTTTGGGTTTAGTCTAAACTAAACCAGACCAAAAAAAATCCAGACCGCTTTTTGAGCCATACTAGCACTCATGATTTCTTCGAAAATGAAGTTTGAAGTTTGAATAAAGTTAAGTTATTTCGACATTTGTATGGCTATCAGACATTTGACATGTTTGTTAATGAGTTTAATAAGTTAAACAATTTCAACAGTTAGCTCACTAAATTAAAATTTTAATCATACGTGAATTTTTTATCACTTTCATTCCATAAATACAATGTATATACTTTTCATTCTATAAGCCATGTGTCAGTAAGTTGTAGTTACCCAAAATGCCTTTGGTGTCCTACCTGTGCTTACTTCACTGTGCTGGGAAAATAAATGACGTAAGCAAAATGCATCTTTCAGGCCAACCTTGTTGGAATGTCGTGATCGGTGTCAGTTCTGGCCAGACCTGCAAAATGACCTAGAAATATCACATATCTCTCGACAAGAGTCGAAAAAGTACTACATCACAATCACTCATCTTCGCACGTTGATTCAATATGCATAAGATTAAATCTAGCAATGTTCAATAAAATACACATGCAGATAGTAACGTTTTGCAGATGTATTTCCTTTTGTACATGCATATGTATAAAGAAAACAGCACTTTTACTGTCAATTATGGATCAGTGTCATTTTCCGAAGGTCCGTAAGTCCGAAAGGTCATAAGCAGACCCCCATTGGGATCAATGATGCAGCCATTACACTGTAATTGTTAAGTCGGTCGTATCATTTTCCCCATTTGCATTTCTAATATTTAGGCCAAATAAAATAATATCCCGGTTTTCATCAATGATTTACCAAAAAGGGGGTGATGAGGGAGGGAAGTTTGTTTTTTTTGTGTGTTTTTTTTTTTAACGCTTCTCTTCCGTCCAAATGACTTACTCTATTAAAGCTTTCCGCTAGTGACCATTGCCCATACAGGTCATTTATTCATTCAGAATGTCACAAGAATGCTGTAATATAGTTCTCTTGATCGGCGCTAGTGGCGCTGACCGCTCAAGGCATTAATTGAAGCTTTATCAGTTTTCTTTTTTTTTTTTCGCAAATTTTACAAACAAAAAATTAGAAAAAAAAACATGCGGGCGCTGAAGATAAACCGGGAAATTTTTTCATGTGGCCTTCAAGCGCTGGAGTAAATATGCGTAATAAATGGGACCTTCAATTCATCATTTGGGGGCTTGAACTGTTCTGTAGCCTCTCGTGTAAGCTTGTGGAATAATAAGTAATACTTCAAACATTTCAGTGTATAGTATATTTAAATATAACTTATGAGAATCAATATACTTTAAATAGCAAAACGTATGCAACATTTCAAACGATTTTTGTTTCTTAAAAAAAGGCCCCTCCTTGTAAATATATTAGAATACATTACATGCAAAACGTGCAGAGTGACTTGCTGAAAATTTTAGATTCTCTTGTCAGTGGCTTGTTATTCACTTGAATTATTACTTTTCATTCACACCAATATGCACCGACGCTCCTTTGCGCAAAAATTAAATCACCAGACGCATCGCGAAAGTAAATAACAACAGCAATAAAAAAGTCAAACTCTTGACATTGACTCATGATTAAAAGTGCAAGCGTTACTCTCACATCAAATTGTCAAGCAATTTCTAAATGATCACTCCGTTTCCAGCCCCTTATGAATTTAGTCATACAATTTATATATCTTTTGTCGTGATACTATATTTGCAAAAATGGAATATCCCAATAAAATCAAACACGAATAACTGCAGTCTACCAATTTGTCAAGTTTACTGGCTTTTCTGTCGGATGTTGTATTGTACGCGTCAGTACGAGTTCTATGCTCCGATATCCTGGTGGCTTGATATATTTCTATGGTTTGTGCTTGCTTTGTTTCCAATTCATAACTTTGATTGCTATTTCGATGTGCATAAGCGATTTGTAACTTTCAAGATGATTCTTATCGCAGTTCAGTATAGTTTTAACATAATTATTCTAACTCGATTTTCTGTAAACTCCCAACGCTGAGTGTCACAGTTTCTTTACATCTGACCATTAACCACCAGGGATCTAAAATCCATCATATATCGGTACGCAATGTTTTTCCTATTACAATTGCCAGCGCATGTAAAATGATGTCCTAAATATCGTGTGCTGCTGCTTCTTGTTTTTTATATATATATATATTTATTTATTGTTTTTGTCATCAAGAATAGCATGCCATTATGATTAGTAAACAGCTTTCCTTCGAGCATTCTCGGCCGTTGACTGAGTGTCGAGCAGGTTAACATAGTTTTCATGCCAATCAATTTGAAATCATGTAGGTTATTTATGAGCGTCCACGGTAATTGTGGCTCTGTGTTGAGACCTCTTAAACGGATAAACTGGCATTGGAACTCCGTTATGCTTTCTATCAGTGACGCCCGATTCGTTGGTTATGAATAGAGAACCAAAGCCAAAAGGAATTACTCTGGGCATGCAATAAAAGAATGATGGATTGACAGTCGCACACCTTCTGTGTCAAAGTTTCCAGCATGTCCTGAGCTGTTTTGGCAGTAGTCTTCGAGCCATATACCCAACTTCTCTTTACGATGAAAGAAATTGCCTTTACGATTTACTTATATTTTTCTACTCATTGCTGCCAAAGAAACTATCAATAAAGTGCTCCAAAAGAAGTTTTGAAAAGAATTACCAGAAGAAATCCGGATGTTTTTGATGTGCTTCCAAGTGCAAGTAGTCGATGTGTAATCATTGAGGTGTGGCAATTTCAGAGCCAAAAAAGCGTTTTCGCTGGTTGCGTCCAATTTCCATTTAGGTGAGGTGCATCAATGAGCAGGGATAACCAGTGGCTTAAAATAGTGTCAATTGATTTAGCAATAAGAATCACGCTTATAGCAATTTTATGCAAGTTTTCTTCAAAAGGAAACAGGTTTGAGAAATGTGTGCGCAAAGGAATGATATAATCACCGGCTATGAAAGCCTTCAAGGCGTATATTGACCTTTTGTTTACCAATGTTAATTTTTCAACTTCCAAAATGTCTACAAGAGTTTGCACAAAAACATCAGAAAATAACATTTTGCATATATAATGTAACAATGTTTACCAGATTCCATTGCAAATTCATGTCCAATTTTCTCATAATTTAAAATTTTGCGGGGGGGGGGGGGTGGAGGTGATACAATTGGGCCAAAATGATCACAGGAAATGTGTATAATATCAGTAGGTTTGGATTGACTAAACATCGTATTTCATTCTATATCAATAAATTGACGTTTCCTGTCATCTAGTCAGCCGTTAAGTACGATAACAGCGTCCACCTCAAAAATTTCGGTGTAGGTTTGTTGTAATAGATAGTTATATAAGGTCTGCGAATTATGAGGAAAGTTTACAGGTTAAAAAGTATTTTAACTGGAGTAATACCTGAATTTTAAGTACCGATCGTTTGTAAACTTAATTTATTAGACCATCGATTCGCCGAATATTACATCAGAAGAATGGATATAGAATGTCATTCATGTATTGTAGTTTTGATATTGGCATTTCAGCAGATTAATATTATCTCTTTATGAAGTAAATTGAATACCGCGATTTGCTTCCAGGTAGAATACCATAGTCATTCAATTTCGTGTGCTCAAATTGTTGTCCAAGATGTGTCTCTTCTTGGGAACACTCTTAACCTTCTATCATTTTGCGCAAAGTGCACGGAAGATTAATAGTTTCTGAGCTAAAGTATACTTGACTAAAAGGCCAACAATGAGAGTGAGCAATGGACTATAGTCTAAGATAACAAATCAGTTGCGTAATAACTGGTAATTCATTTCATACTGGTATGCGCAATTTGTGTGTATTTTACTCTCGCAACTTTCACATGTATACCACAATCACCAGCTGTACACAGAGCGAATAAACGCGAGTCTGTTTGTTTCTTGGCTCTGCTGGCCAAATGTCGCAGAACTCATGGTATCACTCATGTTTGTCTCTCCGTCTGTCAGTCCATCCGTCCGTAAACATTTTCTTTGTGTGCATGATATAGTCCACAGTTTTCAAAATAGCCCTATATAACTTTCAGGACTTACCAAGTGTATAAAAATCTAGGTTGAATCTCGACATTGGTGACGCCGTGTATAGTTTTACGTAATATATGGGTCAAAATGTGAAAATCTCCGCTGTGGCATCCTTAATGTTTGATAGATCTTGATGAAATTTAGTGGGAATGAGAAGGAGGTAAAAATTCCAGTTGCTTATGATACTAGTGGCACCACCTATAATTTGACGGAAATTATTAGTCAAATGTGTTTATAGATATAGAATATTCCTTATCTCAAAAAGTAATTGAATTAAACATGCCATTTTTTTGTTTTGTTTTTTGTTTTGTTTTTTGTTAGTCATGTAAAGTTAAAACGTGATTTTGTAATGGTAGGGTGTAGCTTGGACATCAGTGGCAAAGAGAATAGAGCCGCGAGATCAAAATTGCAGTTGATTACCTTGTACACCATACAACTTCCAGAACTTATAAAGTGTATGAAAATCTATGTCGACGGCGATGTTGGTATTACCACCTACAGTAGTATGTGATATACGGGCCAAAAAGTGAAAATGTTGTAACCAGTCCAGCATCCTTATTTTTTTTTAATATGAATCTTTATGAAATTTAGTAGGATTGTAGAAAAGTTAAAATTGCGGTTGCTTTTGATACTAGTGGTGCCACATGTAATAAGACGGATATTATGAGTCAAAATGGCTTGAAAGATACAACAATTCTTATCTCACACTATTTGCAATTAGACATGCCATATTTATGGGATATATAGAACATGTCCAATGCTTATATGTTATAAAAGATCAGTGACCTTGACCAATTGTTGTTAGGTCACCAGACCTGTTAATTTGGAAGAGGTGATTTCATAATGAAAGGGGGTATCTTGGACATCAATAGCAAGGGAATTGAGCCTCCAGATCAAACTTGCACTCGATTACATTATATATATATATATATATATATATATATATATATATATATATATATATATATATATATATATATATATATATATATATAAACTATTTGTTAACCTACTTTTGGGGTCACCTTCACCCAATGATTGTGTGATCTTGACCTAGTTTAGGGCCATTAAGCGCTTATGGACATTTAAATCAATGTCTTGATACAGAATAAGGCGAATAAAGCCAAATGTACCACAAATATGTATCATGTGGATGTCTAATAATGCACAATATGGATGACCTTAATTTTTCAAGGTCGTGGAGGGAGTGCATTTCAGGAAACGGTTTGTTGTTGTTGTTGTTGTTGTTGTTGTTGTTGTTGTTGTTGTTGTTGTTGTTGTTTGTTTTGTTTTTTTTTTTTTTTTTTTGCGTGTGGTGGTCAGCAGAGCATTAGCCCCATGGATCTTTTGTTTTTGTTTCTTACTCTTTTTTCGGCCCGTAGGGTATCATCGTCCCCTGCGCCCTCCGTCTGTCCGTCTATCCATCCGTCCTTTCCGTCTGTTTGTACGTCCTTCTGGTGTTACCACTGTAACTTGAGAATTTTTGAGTTGGCACTTCCAAATTACGTGTGATTATATACCGATATCAGATCTATTTTGTATGCAACGTTGACCATGACCCACTCTTCAAGGTCACACTGGGGTCACATATGCAAGCGAGGTCATCGCTCCAACTATTGAAAAACTGCATCTATCAACCAGAATTTTACACAAAAGAAGCATCATGGCGTGTTTTGAAAGCCGATTTAAAGGCAAGATAATGAGCCCTTACTTCAAATATACTATAAAAAAATATAAATATACTTTATATTTGACCTGCTTTTTTAAGGTAAAAAGTTCACAATAGAAGTGCTGATGTAACTAAGAGATTTTTTCAGACTTGGCATCCAAGTTGCACATTATAATGCAACCTAACTAAACTTCATACATATTCGACCTTCTTTTTCAATGTCACAGGGCATTGTCTTGCATGTGCAAGGTGATGTTAGCATTCTAAGTTTTGAAAGACTGCATCTATCAATCTGAATTTTACAGAAAAAGAAAAATCATGGAGTGATTCAAAGGACTTTTTAAAGCCAAGGTCATACCTCTCTATTTGACCTACTTTTTAAAGTCAAGCGTTAAGGGTGCACAATGGTAGTACTGGTGTAGCTAAGGTTTTTGAGATCTGACTTTCAAATTGAGCATGAATATGCACCATTGTAAAACCTAACTTTCAACCCTGTTTGACCTGGACTTATTTTTCAAGGTCATTGGGGCATTATCTTGCAGAATATGGTTGTATTGGATGACAATTAAACCGTTACAAGAAACCTTAGTAAGGCACCAAACCGAAATAGAGGCTACATGGAATCAATGTATGATTTTTGCTCTGGTTACTTGAATGAAGCCTGAGCCCACATTAGATTCTGTGTAATGTGTATTAAAGTGGATGACCTATATTTTATCTATATTTTGGACTCCGTAAATATTATTTTCCATGTATACCTTGATTATGGTTGATCTTTCTTTCTCTCTATCTTTTGGTGTTCTAAAGTTTTACCCTGAGTGTCCTTCAAAGGTCAAACTTAGGTCAGTGAACATATGAAACTATATGGAGGATATTAAGTGCACGATATCTTGGGGGTCTGATTTTTTTTTTTTTTTTTTTTTTTTTTTTTGTAACCTTAACTTTATAGCCTAATGTGTTCCTTTATTACCACTGTTACGTATCGGAAGCTACATCTAGGTTTTCCACTGGAAGGTAGTTTCTATGGTAACATGATTCTGTATCCTTTGATATCGAATATAATTAAATACATGGTTTAGGTATGTCAAGAAGAAATTCAAAATGTGCGTTTTCATTTTAAATCAGTTCTAACATCAAGGTTTTTTTCCGATGCTAAATTGTAGACCGAGTCAAATATTATCTTATCGCGCGTTGGTCACCATCGCGCTCAAAGAGCACCAAAGAAAACTGTTGACCGGGCCAAACTGTACAAGTATTGATATAAGACATGCTTATAGTAGAATGAAGGGTATGGTGGGGGTATTGAAACTGGGATCATAGCAATGATAGTACACCTTTCCCTTTCTAACTATTCCCTGCTTAACAGTGGTCCTGTTTGTTATCTATCTGTGCACGAGTGTTTTGAAATCTCCGTGTTGCATTGTTGTATGTTCACAAGAGCCCACCACATGGGCCAGTGAACCTGTTGGCCAATTGTTTTTGCAATAAATATTTTTCAGCAGAAAATGTTAGTTCAACAGAGTCAGACTTTTCTTGTCATGTGCGGGCCTGCCAAAGTAAAACAGGTACCTTTTGAGTCTTTCAGTTGGGTATACACTTGAGCTGAAATTCCTGAATCTTCAGTGTGTCACGCCCAGTACCCATCACCAAATGCATTTGCTTGTGAAGCGAGATACTTGTGCTCGAAACAGCACTGTCTACTCACTGCAAATCCTTGTTGCTCTATAGCGTGCAATATGACAGTGGCTTACAGACAGTCTGTACAAGCTACCTGCGACTTGGCTTAAAGCTAAAGTGTCGACGGGTTTTGTTTTGTTTTGTTTTGTTTTTTCACAGAGGTTAGTGTACCCATACCGCATTGGCTGTGTCGGCAGCCTGAACTTATGCATTGAAGTTGGCGCGATACCTCTGCCTGTAATAGTGTTGATACCCGATATTCGAGGTTTTAATTGTTCAAGTGATCCTCATTAATATGAATCCAAACTCTTCTTTGTTTGCAGTTCTTTGGATGTGCCAACAGCTTGAACATATGAATTGAACTTTTCATCTCCACCTGTTTTAGGTTTAGACATATTCCAAATTTCAACATTTCAAGGGCCCTAATTAGCATAAATTAAAATTCTAAAACTTTATGTTTGTGGTTCATTGGATGCAGATAAATCTCAAGCCTGTGACGTGAACTTGAAGTGGAACATCTCGCCATAATAGCTTTGGAGATGTGGAAATTTAAACAACGGTGCAATATAGCAACAGCAATGTTGAGACCAAGCTAAGGTACATCGCAAAAGCTGTAGATTTTTCAATCAATGCACCTGGGCATTCAATTTTTTTAATATTATTAACACTACTATAGCTGGAGAAACCGTTTCAATGTGCATTCAACGAAAAGTAAAGGGAAAGTTGTAGGATTTCAATTTATGCTAATCTGTTTGAACAAAGAGCATTAAGGGTAGGAGGAGCAGCTTGTGCTGTGTGCAGGGACTGTCCATTGTGCGCTTTGTACTGTTTGCAAAGGAACTAATTGTGACTTTTGTGCATTTGATGTTTATATTCAGCCCTCCACAAAGACATTACTCGTGCATATCTGCTACATGATTCCCCCAAAATGCAACATCTGGGAGCATTTGGAGCGTCACACAGACCTGACCAATGTCTCTTCATGGCTAAGAGCCAGTAAACTCAGCGTTGATATTGGCAAAACTAATACTACAGTTATTAGTAGTAAACGCCGTGGTCATGCCACAGACCTTGGATTAAGTCTTGCCCGAGAACAAATTAACCAAGACGACTCTTGTACATGCCTCGGTATTACTTTGGATTCCAAATTGACTTTAAAAGGTCAATGTGATGCAACTGTCAAAAAAATCTCAACTAGGCACTTGGTATATTTTCAAGAGCGGCAAAAGTCTTCCGCAGACTGCTTGTATCACTCTGTATAACGCCTTGATATTACCATACATTCAATATTTTAGTACAGTCTGGAGCTTTAGTCTACGAGAAAAAAGATCTAGTGAAACTGCAGAAATTCAAAAACGAGCTACGAAAATAATTTTGAAATGCCCTGCGAGAACCCACATCACCGACATGCTGGGTACTTTGGGATGGATGGGCAGTAAACAACGACTTCATTACAATTACTGTATTCTTATCAGGAATATTTTAAATGGACAAACCCCTATTTAGCTGACCATATCTGCTTACCATCTCAATCACACAGCTACAATAACAGGTTTGCATGTACTGGTTAAGTGCTGCATCAGTCTACTACCCCCCCCCCCTAAATCTTTAGGTTTTGTAGGCCCTACAATATGATACGCCACCCCCAGCAGGTTCGTGATGCGGGCTCCCTTTACAGTATGAAAAAAGAATGTTTGGGCACATATTTTTGGAAGTGTGGGACGCTTTTAGGCATGTGTCCTATTGTATTTGCTCAGACCATTTGTCTACCTTTCATATTTTAATCTGTATTTGTTACTTTAATATATTGTTAAGGGCCTCCGTGCCTGAACAGAATTTTATTCTGAATATGGATTGTCTGATAAACTCACAGGGGTGGCATTTGGGGGAAGAAAATCTGCACAGTAAAGCATAGCGATATAGAATAAAACCGCAAAGGTTAAGTTTTCGTTCAACAGACCTCTAATTAGTTATGTAATGTAGTTTTGTAAAAACATAACCTTCCTTCTCGCATGTACTAATGTGGGGTCCGTTGGGCGCAAAGTTATAAAATGATTACGCATATCTTGCACAATAAAAGTGACACAGTTTCACCACAAGGATACATTAAGAACTTTACTTCAAAATATCAGCAGTGTGATTTAAAATGCATATATACCATGAATCGGTGTAAAAGAGACATTTAACTACGGTACCTTGCAAAACGGATGAGCCACTACACGTCTGGCAGCAAAATTGTCTATATTTTCAATTGAATACACCAACACAAAAGTAATGAATGGTAGTCCAACAAAAATATTGTGGCTGAATGAAGTTTCCACCACTGCTCTAGATCTGTAGCTAGGATTCTTGGTTCAAATGTTGCGTATCCTCAGAATTATTCCAAAGTATTAATCCAACTACAATTTTTTCCATGCAAACTTGGTTCTCATTTAAGTCAGGCTATGCGCATGAGTTCAACATTCAAAAGACGATTGCTGTAATTCTTCTGTTTAGCTACAGGTACAACTTGTGGGAGTGAATTCAAAATTATAGGATTTTGTTTTTAAGTATACAGACATTTGCTTCGAAGCAATCTTCTTTTCTAGTTATAACACACGTGAAGGTTTTGACCATCATCAGCTTTCAGTTTCAAAAGTTAAAAGGGAAATAAAGACATTTTTTATATCCCTTTAATTTTAGAGAGTGTGCCGTGCAGAACTAGCAGAGATGCATGTTTTGGAATAGTAAGCCCGACATTATCTGTGTGCTAGGACATCGAGAATGATTGTTTATTTGTCTATACATGAACATTATTTCCACATTACTTTGGTGTCTGCGGACGGAATTTGACATAAATATGCCAATGTTTTTCCGGTTGTGTTTTATAAGCACAATGTATAGGCTTCATTATAGGATCATGGGGTTTGATGGCTTTCCTAAAGTCCCCGGGAATTGATTGTCTTCTAGGCAATTTGACATATTTATGTCGTGCGATTGCCCGTTTCAGCAACATACATTTCATCAATTTGCATATTAAAGTGATTGGATCGCCTACCACTTTATCAAATCCGTACATTAAACCCATAATGTACCAGAAATGCATCAGCAACTGAAAACAATACTTTAGCAAGAGCTTTCCTAAAACATTACGAGTGCGTTCCCCTATTCTGTGCGAGATCAACTCTGAGCTTGGCTGCGATGCGACATTCTGCCCTCCAGCGGGTTTGCAGCCCGGTCGGTACCTTGCGCCCTCACTCAATCTGTGAACTCCGACAAACTCCAGGCGAAGACCCAACGAGATTACCAATCCTTCAATCTCTTTGGTTATACATCCTGCAAGG
Organism: Hermodice carunculata; assembly: GCA_964020975.1. Classification (NCBI taxonomy): domain Eukaryota; kingdom Metazoa; phylum Annelida; class Polychaeta; order Eunicida; family Amphinomidae; genus Hermodice; species Hermodice carunculata. Next base: position 22,541,719 of record OZ026629.1, on the reverse strand, counting down.
GATTATGTCAATAGAGTCTGTCTTTGGCCATTGGATACATGATTTGAACGTAAATTTATGGTGTCTTAATTGAAAATCTTGCACGGCAAGGTATTTAATTATGAGAGCAACAAAGGAGTGCCCAATAAAGAATTAGAAAATTTAGCACTACCTTAAATCAACGCAGATTCAACCACGTGGGAGCACACACAACTTCCTCAAATCACCCCGGATCCTTGGCTGTGCATACAAAATCCTTTACCACCGCAAACGGATGTTCTCATTGATAGGTGTATCTGTAGGGTAGCTATCAATTATGTGCGTAATAACCTCACCCAGATCGATATTAATCCATTTGTGGACAAACGAAGTAAAGTCATATAAACTTAGTTGACAAACACTGAGGAAATTGTGTATTAATGATCTCACCAAAGATGTAATACTGTTTGAGTTATAGGCAACGTGAGTTTTTCATGACAAACATTTCCATGTCCACTGCGCAACTCGGACTTTAATCATCACGACGGGTACTGTGCTCTGGACGCCTGTGTGGTAATCAGATAAAGGACTGCACTTAATTCGCATCAGGTATTCTCACGGACACACTGTTTCGCTAGGATTTGGACGGCAAAACCAAAGTTCTTCGAGAATATTTGTCTTTACAGCGATCAAAGGAATCCATCGGGAACTGAAGGCTGCTGGATGTTGATTCTACCTACCTCAGTCATAACCGTTCAGGTAAATTCATTGTAGAATTAATTCAATCCGTTCAAAAGAAGATTTAGTACTTTTATCAAATTAATAACCGAGGATTGATTATCAAATAATTGTCTTACAACATGTTTACTCAGGGTAGACGCAAATAGCTTTGCAGCTGTTCGCAATTATTAAATAATTCCTGCAGTGTTATACTGTTCGATTTTCAAGTACAGACACTGCAAAAAATACTGAGGCGACGATTTAAGTGATCGAGAGATGACAGACAGAAGTTCATATTAAATTTATAGACGTTGTGTTTGCTTACCGATGCCTCATCGTGAAATAAACATCGAGAATGCACATTATTAAATATATTTTCGATCTTTTGCTTGTTTGCATGAACAAATCGTGACGTGGTGTTTGGGCAGTCCCGGTAAGCCGTTTACTGAAAGCATGCCATGATATACTGTCTCCTAACTTACTTTCATGGAAAATATTTGAGGAATGCTGTATATGAAAGAAAATATTGAACTGATACCTTTAAACTACTGGATCGTTTTCGATCGGTTTGGGGGTCAGAGGGTTCTTGGGTGACTACTTTGATATCAGTATTTAATAACCCGAGTATGATGACGTACGAAAAAGTTAACTTTATTTTGCTCCGTGTGTATTTGAAGCTTCCAAAGCAAATTTGTAAGAAATGTTGATCTGTTTGCGTCACAGCTTGCAGTTGCCAATTTTAAGTTAAAAATGACACATTGGATGAAAGATTTAATAAGATTTTTTACGTCAACATCCAGGGCACATGTGATGACAACTCCTCGCGATTTCTTCATTTTACTTTATTCAAGCCTCTATTAATATACATCAAAGAGATTATCCTACTTATTTATTCCTTCTTCGAAATCGACAATGTCAACACTTTGAGCCTATGTATGGACAATCTAAAAACATAATAAAAAAGTGAAAGTTTAGACATTATTGCCATACCGTAGGTTTTGTAAATTTCAGGAAAAGTACATTTCAGCATTGCAGGAAAATATGCTTAAAAATGACATTTTTGATAATTGGAATGATGTCCATGAGTATGGCTTCAGTTACAGCATCTATGTAACTTTCGCTCTTAACTTATGATCAGTTTCACACAAGAGGTCAACTTGCTTATATATGCATCAATATCAAGCACAAAATGTAAAAAAAGTCTGACTATATTAGACTGAGGGGAACAGGTTTGAAAGAAATTATAAAAAAAAGAGAGATTAATATGCCTAGTTATGACAAAATCGGCAAATTAGGGTCCATACTCACAGTGCAGAGGCAATTATATATTACTCCCAGGGCGTTAAAGCATAGTCCTTAACGTTGGTTGAACTTGGTGGAACAGTGGTGATTCAATTCAATTGGCTGTATGGCACATTTCGCTCTGAAAGTCCGACACAAAACACTTGCTCTACCAGTGAAGCCAATTGTCCTAAATGTTATCCCAAACATTCGTTCCGACACACGTGCAGACGGTTTTAGGTCATTTGAAAATTTCCTCTGATGTATCGGTGATCTAAAATTATTGTTTTAAAATCAATGCGTTAATCATTTTTAAAGTTGCAGCTTTCATGTGCAGCTAGGCTGTGACAGGTTGAAACTACTGAAAATAATACAAGAACAAAGTTGCCTCCTTATTAATTTCAAGTGAACTCGTCCCCATTCGATCCCCATTTTCGCGTTTATTTTGTGAGGTTTAAGATAACGACTTCATATTCAGTTTTTATGGCACAAGAGCTTTCATTAAAATACCAACATGCATAAGTCCTTGCCAGGGTATTTGTTCTGTCTGTTACATAATCGTGCAGATCTCATGCTAAATGGACGTTATACTGCAGCTGCCATGCTGTACGATCGGAATATATTGCAGCTGTCGTGCTGTATGGACACCAGAAATTGCAGCTTTGATGCTGTAATGGCGCCATACTTAAACCGTAATGAGGTATGGACGCTTTATATTGCAGCTGTCATATTGTATGAACGCTTTATATGTTGCAGCAGCCATGCTATATGAACGCTATATACTGCAGCTGCCATGCTGTTTGGATGCCATATATTGCAACTGCCCTGCTTTCTGGAATATATATATTGCAGCTGTATCGCCGCTATAAATTGCAGCTACCATGCTGTATGGGCACTATGCATACCGCAGTTGCCATGCTGTATACGGGCGTTATATATTGCTGCTGTCATGCTGTATGGACGCTAAATACTGCAGTTGGCATGCTCTATGGCTACAAAATGTTGCAGCTCTCATGCTGTATACATGCTGCAGTATCCGAGCCTACTGTTTCGGTCAGGGCAAAACTCTCTGACTAACGCCTTTACCATTTTATGTTTGAACGAGTTAATAAAGCCTGCGACATTTGTTCCATATTTGTTGCACCAAAACTTGCGAAAGGCAAGTTTGTCAAATGGCACTCTGTTGGACGTGTTGTATGATGCAACTACAG